>CANUEP010119772.1:0-49880 GCA_947857235.1 Jatropha podagrica | reverse complement strand
AAGAATGCAGAAATTAAAAATGCAGAAAAGCAGTAAAGAATCGCAAGGAGCGTAAGGGAGAAAGGGAATGTCCGTCAACACAGACTGTGCCTTGAAAACGGAGCCCGGGGCCTATTTTTATAGGCGAAAACGGACCCGAGGGCCGGCGCGCCCGCTGTGGAGGGCGGGCGTGACCGCCCTTGAGGGCGGGCGTGCCCTCTGTGGAGAACGGGCGTGACCGCCCTTGAGGGCGGGCGTGCCCGCCGTGGAGGGCGGGCGTGACCGCCCTGCTTGGGCGGGTGTGTCCCGTCCTTTCTCTCTTTTTCACTTCCGAAGGCTTTTTTGGGAGTTCCGGGCCTCCAAACAATATTCCGGGACAAGTTCTGCGATCCTCGTAATTTTCCGGACGTTTCAAGTACCATATTGGTATATTTCCGATACATTTCCAAAATGGCCTTTAGTCCGACCGGGCTGTTTGCAGTCCGGGAAAATAGGCTTTTTGAGCCTAAAAATTGGGCATTAAAGGCCGACTGCAGCCACTGTCGCCGCCGGCGATAGCTGCTAACGCCGCCGTTAAGGGCGGCTGCCACCGCTGCGGCCGACAGACCTTCTAGTTTTTTTCTCGTTCCGGAGAATTCTCAAAATTTGCCTTTTGAGCCTCAAAATTTGAGTATTCACAGGTCCAAGTTGCTTTTTTGCCTACAGCTTCTTTTGCCCATTTACTTCTTGTCCATTCTTCTGAAGTTAACATCTTTCTTAAATTAGCCTTTTCCTTATGTATCCATTGAAGAGAGAAAAATAGTTGCAAATCTTGTGACAGTAGGCCTAACAAGCTCTCTTTATCCAATAAATTTTCTCAATATGTTTACCACGTCGGGCCTAATATGAATATAAGAATTTAACCCAATAGCCCTTTTCAATATAGTCTTCACATTTGACATTTTTGCTATGTCTTCCAAACATCAAATCGATACAATGGACTGCACGTGGAGTCTAAAATAAATATGGCCTCTTTACTTGCAATAATTTTCCAATATAAAAATAAACTATATAAATTTCACACATATAATAAGTGAGTAGTAGTAATTACTTAATAAGTTAATAGTTAAGATTTTTTATTATACCTGCAAGTACATTATTTAATGCATTATCAGTTACAACTTGCACCATATTCGACTCACTAATATGATCCACCATCTTATCAAGTAATTCAAATATCATTTCTTTATTCTTTGAGTACTCAGAAGCATCAGCTAACTTGAGAAAAACTATTCTCTTTAGACAATTCACTAGGAAATTGATAAAGTTATTTCAAATTAAATATATAAATGTAAAGTTGTAAATAAATAATAAAATATATAAAATCAAGAATAATAGAGACACTTCACACATAATAACAGCAGAAAATAGCAGGAACATGTCACACATGTTGTGCAAAACAAAAACTCAACAGCAAAGAAGTTTATAGGAACAAAAATTCAGCAAAAAAAAAAGCACATAAAAAGGAAAATTTAGTAGCAACAATAAAGCAAGGAAGCAACAAAAATTCAAAAAAAATTGGGCAGCATAACAGCTTATAAATCAAGCTTTTGGATTTCAAAGAATTGGTGGAGGATAAGAGTGGAGAGATACCCATAAAGAAAAAAAAAGAAAAATCTTAAAAGTTCAGAAAAAAAAAATTCAAAAATCATACCTTCTTTTATTGAGATTGAAGAATATTTGCTTGATAAAACACCCACAAAGAGATGAAAAAGCTTCTCTTATTTTAAATCTTGTTGTTGGAGCCAATGAAGCTGACCTTCTCTAGTCACAGAGACGCGGTAAACAGTAAAAATAAGTTTCTTGTTCATTTCTTTCTATCTGACCTACATTGACTTCTTCTCTTCTTCTATTTCTTTTTTTTTTTTTAATTAAAATACTATAAAAAAATACAAGAACCGTGTGAATTTTGGGTTGATTTTTTTTCTGACGCCTAAAATCTCTGAAGCACGCCTTTTTTACAACCTAGCGCTTGGATTCAAGCATGCACCTCTACCCTGAAGCGAGCGCCTAGCGTAGGTTGCCCATCTTTCTACTATAAAAGCTCTAAGGTTGTTGCCTTGAGTCAAGCACGCTTTTCACAACTAATATATATTATTTCACCAAATTAATATAATATAAATGCATATATTTACATGTATACTTTATTCCATAATCCACCACACACATCAAACATAATTCATTAACAGTCCCTTTTTTATTTATTGCAATTTCAGCAACTTTTCCCTCCTAAAATGAAATTATCCCTTTTATTAAAATAAATAATGAAGTATCATATTACAGCCCAATCAACAGGCAACTAATAATAACGTATTTCCCATCTTCTATCCATCATCAACATTATTACCAAAATTATTTTAGAAGGACAAAGGAAAAATAATAACTTTTGACCTTACTGCTTATAATTTCTCAAAATTATGTTAATTATCAAATTCATGTTATTAACATCACAATATTATTAATTATACTTAATAACAATTAATTTTACTTCACAATTTTAATCATATCAAATTAATTTCTAAATTCAAATCCAAACCTCATCGAAATCCAAATATAGAATTTTCAAAACCACATTCACATCAAAGTTATTTAACTCATTTCCATTCACATATTTCACAACAATTTAGACCCCAATCAAAATTTGCTTAAATCATTTCCAATTAAACAATTATGTTCAATTTACTAATTCTTCAAATATATAAATTCAACAATTAAATTTAAATCAGTTAGCAATTTTTCAAAACCTTTCAAATATCAAAATTAATGTATGATAATAAGCACTAATCTATATCGCAGAAATCCAATTTGGCCACTATGTTCGCCACATCGAGAAGAGGACTCTGCCTATCTGAGCCTCATCAAAGCTCTGCCGGCGTCGCCAATGGAACCGCCACAGGCGGTGCCCGAAATTTTGATCTTCGACAGAATTTCACAAGATAAACACCAAAACGTTTGAAAATTATATGGGGAGTTTAAATCTAATCTCAATACTGATCATGCCTTGATTTAACAAAATCCCAAAATTTAATCAATTCACCCTAAATCTAAATTCCTTTCAAATATTCAATTACTAACCAAATTAATGAGACATAAGCAAATCAAAAGTATGTGGATCGTAAGTAAGAGGATTCAGCGACAGCGTTTAAGTTAATCGGAGAATTGAGGAGAAGAAGACGTCACAGAAGAGGAGGGTTTGACTCCACGCTGCTGACGGCTGTTGGCGTGAGAGAAGGCCGTAAGCAGGTCCAACGCTGCAAGAGACACCCTCAGCCGTCTTGCTTCCTCCAGCGATGGCCGGAAACGGCCTTGGAAGAAGATCGCACCCTGCGATCGAGGGAGAGAGGAGAATTCGTGCGATCAAGAGAAGAAATGGAGTTGATTTGGTCCGATTCTTGTTTTGATCAATTAAGCTTGGTTCGATTTAGACAAAACTTTAGGCTTTTAATGATTTTGCAATGGTTTTGGGTTTGGTCTTTAATTCTCCTCTTGGTTTAGGGTTAACTCTTTGGTTTAGATTGGTTTGATTTTTCCTTTGTATTTCCTTTTAAATTCGTTTAATCCCTCCTATAATTAATATATATATATATTTACACTTATTTTAACACAAAATAAAATATCAAATAACACTATAACTTATTTTAACAAATGTACATTTTTAATGGATAATGCTATTTATTATGAAAATTCTCATTTTGACAAATAATTATTTAAATTTTAATAACCACTAATAATTATTGGTAAAACTGAATCAAGCAAATTTAAATACTTAATAAATAGAAAAGTCAAATTAAACTATTTTATAAAATTTCTCACCATGACAATATTATTAAAATTATTTTATTTCTTTTAATAAATACAAACAATTATGGTGAAAAATTATAATCAAACAAATTGATTATTAAATCAATATGAAAAATGAAATCACAACAAAAATTATTTTCCTGAAATTTTCTCGGTACACAAAAATTAAGATGTTTCACAATGCTTGTTGTATGCAATTTATAATTTAGTTAAAATTTAAACTTTTAACATAATTTATTCCCTTAATTTGTATTTAAAGAACAAAAAGTTTAATTCTTTAACAAATAATTTTTAATATATTTAACCAATAGAAATAATTTAAAAAAAATTATTTAAAGTATAATGATAATTATTAAAGAATTACAACGTCTTGCTTTTAATTTAAAAATTGTTATGAAATTAATGGATATTTTATACGGGTTAAAAGGCTGTATTTGTAATTTTTATGAACTCTATCTTCTTAATTTGTGTAGTACTCTATTAGGATTCACTTATATAACTATACATATATGGCTTCCCATAAATAATAAAATCACCCTTATATTCTCTCATATTTTACTCTCTATTCTTTTTCTTTCTTATTTTTAGTGTTATATTATTTTATAGCACATTATCAGCATAATTATTTTACCGCGATTATTTAAAGGAAGAATTTGTGATTTACGACAATCAAAGTCAAGTTACTCAAAAAGAGAATAATTTTCATTTGATTAAAATTATCAAAGGTATAATATAAAAAATATCACAAATAAATGCATTTATCGTTGCAAAACTATAAGTTGTTTTAATTTTGTAATATTAAAGTAATTGTTATTATTATAATTGTAATTATTGTTATATATTGGGTATATGATCCATGTACTATAAATTTTGAGAATTGATTTATTAAGATATTGTCATATTATATTTAGAGCTATTAGCCCTTGATCTAGATTATCAATGATATTTATACCTCGAATATACTCTTGAAGTAGCAATATCGGAAAAAAAGTTTTAAGATATATTTTGAATTTATTTCATATCATTTCTATTATTGACAAAATAAAAAGATCTTAACGAAAAATCATGAAGTTCATCTAACTGGATCTGCTCCATTTCCTAAAGTGAATAGAATCATATATAATAATAGGTATGGAGATAGTGAAACCCGTCTAAACTAGATATGCAACATTTCATAAAACGAATGTAACAAATAGACATGAGCGTAAATAATGATAAAGATATACTTATTATTGAGAATATTAATGAGATCATGATTAAAATAATGATTTTATCAATTATGGTGGCCATATAGTTAAGAATAAATTTTACTATCAAAAGTGGTATAAATAATGTGGTATATATGGATACATTTGATTATATACTTATTATACACAAAAATATTAAAAGATAAATTTGGCTTTGGTAGTAAAATAATATTTAAAGACTCCAGAAGAGCAAATATTATTATCTAGAGGAATGAATTTTATGCATAATACATTATTTCAAAAATATTCATCAAAATGGCTATCATATAGAGATAATGATTGAAATAAATATTATTGTATACCAAAAGTTTACAAATTTAAGTACTTTTCTTTAAAAATAAAAAATAAATTTAAGTACTTTATTATTTGGTACGATGGATTGGACCATCCGAATTAATAATAATGCGAAAAAAGAAAATTTAATCATTATGTAGATATTTATTAAAAAACCAAAAGTTTCTTAAAATTTAATGATTTTTTCATACTTTGTTTGTTCTCAAGGTAAATTAATTATTGAGCGTCACCAAGAGTTTAAATTGAACTATTTGTATTTTCTGGAATATATAAAGGAAAAATTATTGATAAATTTATTTGGATATATTATGGACGCATCCAAAAAGATAATTTTGTGATTATTATTAACTTGCAACTTGAAGTTTGCAAAGATTATTATTGATATACAACTAGAAGTTTTCATGATTATTTGCACAAATAACTTAATTAAAAATAAAATTTTGAGATTATACTATTAAGCAAATTTATCTTGAGAATTATGGTAAATTTACATATCAGGCGTTTAATGATTATGACATGTGTTGATTAAAATAATTATAAGGCAACCAGTTTTTATTTTTATTTATGCTCAAAATGATTTAGTAGAATCATTTGTTAAATGATTACAATTAATTGTAAGGCAATTATTATGAATCTCCTTATTTTTAAAGGGGCGTGCTATTAAATTTAATAACAGTTACTCACATCCAGCCAATAGGTTTTTATAAGTTCTCCCTTTTATAATTGATTTTTGAATCGGGAACCAGCATTATCCATTGAAGAATTTTTTAAATGTTTAGTACATATTCTAATTGTTCCACCACAACATACTAAATTGGTTCTCAAAGGAGGTTGAAAAAAATATCCGGTATGAATTACATTGATGGTTAAATATCTAGAACTTTCAAACAAAAAAATTATTTATAGTCAAATTCGTTAATTTTTATGCATCCCGACATTAGAGGAACAAAATAAGCAATTAAAAGAATAAATTACTTAGAAAATAATTATCGCTATTATATCTTGATTCTCATATAACGTAATGTAAATTTAAAAGATTAAAAGATAATTCATTAGCAAAAATTGCAAATTAATAATCAGATATATTTAATGATTAAAAAAGAGATAATTATATCTCACATATTAGCTATATATTGTTCCTATTATAATTGAAGTCTTTGAAAGATAAATTGCTTATGTTAATGAATCTACAGCATGCCTGAACCATGGTAGATTGGTTCCAAAGATGAAAAGAAGAAACAAATATTTAAGATGGTCAAATTCTAAAAAAGTAAAATCTATAAGAGATCCTAAACATGACTAATAAGTTTTCTGAAGAAATTCAGGTACTTAAAATGAATAAAAATTATGAGATTTCTATAAATTTTGCATTTTAGGATAAAATGGAATTAATATAAAAGAAATATCAACAATATTTATATAATATAATGCTTACAATTGTAAAAAATGATGAGGATGTTGAATTTAATCTATTGGAGAACATAGACATCAAATTAATTGACCAAAATAGAACGACGCACATAGCATTTAAATTTACTTGAAAAGTAAATTTTTAAAATTTTATTGGTATCAAGAGATGTCAAGCCAGTAGATCACAAATATGTATTTATACAAAATTGAAATGTGGTCGTGGAGATAAACCAAACTTGTTGCATAAATTTTTCACAAAGAACTGACATTGATTACGAGGATAAATACCCTTATATGGTGGATGCAATTATAATTTTATATTTGATTAGTCTGGTAATTTACGAAAGCTCAAAATGTGTCTAAAGAATTAATGAATGCCTTTTGATATGGCTAACTAGATTAATGGATAATGATATTTATTAAATACTGAAAAATGTTTTAAGTAAGCAAATCGAGACTTTGAGAAATATATTCAAAATTTCTATGGATTAAAGAAATCTCAATACATATAACATAATTGTCTAAATGATGTTTATGACTAAAAAAAATTATATTACTTTATGATTATATTCTTTTATAAAATTTTATTATTAAAATCATACTTTTGATATTTGGTTTATATGCTATTACACTTGAAGTGATCTCTTGATTAGTGAATATTTATTAAAAAAATATATTATAATAATGATGTTATATGTTCACAGGCAGATTTGGATATGAATATATCATTTATGAATATTATTAGAACTTTTAAAGAGCTTCCAAAGATGATAGATTCTTTAAAGAAAGAGTTTGAGATAAAAGGTATTGAAAATGTAAAATTTTATATAGGTCTGTAATTCAAGTATTTCATAATGAAATTTTATCTATGAATCTACATATATAACTAAGTTATTAAAAATGATTTTATATGAATCCAAAAATCTCAAAATTCATTTTCACGAGTGAAGTAAATACGTATTATATTCTTTTTCCCTTTAACTAAGGTTTTTTTCACTTATTTTTTCTAGTAAAAATTTTTAATAAGGCAGTATTTTAATGCTTATTTTGATAAAAGAATAATGTAACCTTTTTTTTCACTGCGATTTTTTTTCTATAAGATTTTTTCTTAGTAAAGTTTTAACAAGCATATTCTTTAAATAATGAATATCCAATGAGAAATGTTATGAAATAAGTGGATGTTCTATACGGGTCATAAGTCTATATTTTTAATTATTGTGAACTCTATCTTTTTTATTTATGTAAGACTCTATTAGGATTCTATTTATGTAATTATTTATATGTGATTTCTCATTAATAATAAATACACTCTTAAATTTTTTTATATTTTGCTCTTTATTCCTTTTCTTTTCTTATTTCTAATTTTATATTATTTTATAAAAAAACAATTAAATAAATATTTAATTTAAGAAATAATAGAATTAGAAAAATATTTTTCTGACTTTTAGTTTGAAAAATATTTATTATTTTTATTTAATTGTTTTTTAATTATATTTTATTTAAATCAAATATTTAATTATTTTTAATTACGTTTGATTTAAATCAAATATTTAGTTTTTTTAGGAAAACAAATTGAGTTTTTCATTCTTTTGGTGAAGTTAAGGGATAAATTAAAACAAAATTAATTTTCAGACAAATTGTATATTACTCCCAAAAAGGTAAATTTGAATATTTTTTTTCTAGTTATTTTCTTCTCTTTTATCCTTTTGGTTCGTTTTCAAATAAAGATAATGCTTTAGTGTCGAGTTAAATACTTAACTTTCAATTTGTAATCATTTATTGCCTAGAGCAAAAAGTTTCGGATTTAAATCGGTCTAATCAGCTCTTTTTTTCCCCTTCAATTTTCCAAAAACCGAGCTGAACCAAAGAAAATTTCGGTTCAGAGCGCTTAAAATGAGAACTCGAAATTCTTTGTTAAACGGAACGGTTTTCAGTTCAATCTGATCAGTTTGCTCACCTCTGATCTGGACATGGTTTTCGGTTTTTGGTTTCTACAGGAATTACATACAAAAATTGAACACAAGTCTTTCTCTGCAAATGAACCAAGATTACCATACAACCACATCTATACACTGAAAGAGCAGCTGCAGCCACAACCTCAAACTCTGTAGTAGAAAGCAAAAGTCTCGCAAGACACATATGGCTATTCTAACTCTGACAAAAACCCTCACTTAAATATATACAATTTATACAAAAGAAAAAAGAACACATAATGTATGTTTCTGCATTGACAGAATGCCGGTTTGAATCTCTCAAAGTTGTTCTTGCAGCTTTAAAGGATTGATTCAACACAATAAATGAAGAACTAAAAAGGAGTAAAATGAAGAACTAATACTCACTGAATTAGATCAAGAGACCTGATCCATGCCAAAATGGGAGGCTGGCAACAACCACATCCTTCATAAGCTAACAAGAGAGCAGCAGAGAGATTTTCTAAGGAGCTAGTTCCTAGTTATTACGCTTCAGCATTTCCAATGATCTAAGAGACCGTAATTGTCAAAATGCTCAGGTCAGTCAACTTTGATATTGCATCTAGAAGTATGCTTGTAGCGAGATGCCTGACTATAAAATTTGATGATCGTCATAAAATGATTGGGCTTGATCAACTTCAACATTGCAGCAACAATCATGCTTGTTGATGCAAGCAATGCACTGATCACCCATAACTCCCAACAGAGAGGTACAGTGTTTGAGAATGAACCCCATAATTCAACTATTATGACCTGGGAAACAACTATAAACGCCATGATAGTGAAGAAATGCCAATTGAACAGACCACGAAAGACATTCAGCTTTCGCAACTCATGATTATTTATTGCATTGAATACCTGTCAATATAAACTCAAAGGAGAACAAAAGAAAATGAAAATTCAATATGCATTATTTATAGATAGAAAGGGAGGTGAAAAGAAGATCAAGAGAATAAAATATATTCAAACGCTCTGGTTATGTTAGTTAACAAGTGTATATTTTGCTGGCCAACAGCACCAGTAATGGGAGTGATGGTGCAGAATCAATAACTATGGATGCCAATAATGCTTATTTTTGAATAGGCAGAACCATTTAAATTTGGTCCTTCTCCACATTCATATAAGTTGTTCCAGGAATTTCAGAAAAATATTTATTTTTTTAAGTATTAACCTATGAAGGTTTTTAAGTAATTATCTATTAGCACATTAAGTTTTATTCATTGAGGGTCAGGAAAAAAGTTAGGTTCATGACTGTGCCCGAATCATTCACTTAAAAGTAGATCGAAATAACATTTAATTTCTTCGGTAACATGTAAAAGTGAAGGCTTTCTGGAATTCTCAGTAATTTCACATCACGTGACTTCCAACCCAGAAGCAAAATTTAAAAACATACAGTTGAGAATATCTTGCAGGGCACGAACCTGCATTGACCAATACGAGACTCAAACAATCTGTTATGAGCATGTTAGTTGTCTTTTTATTCAAGACACTTTAATCCCAACACAAAATAGCCTTTATCATTTATTTGACAAGAAATAGGAGATGGCATCAAGAAGTCCCTATAGGTGCATCGTCTAGTGGGACTATTGCAATGTACCTATGTGGACGACTTGTAACCAGCCCTTCATATTAAATATTATGGGGTTGAAATGGGAGCATATCAATTGAAATTGCTATTAGCTAAGATTATCCCTACAGATCTAGTTCCTAGTTCCATGATAGTACACTGCAGACAATTCTGTAATTTTGCAGTTTAAGGGTATCTCTAACCTATCAAGTGTGCAATACAAGTAAAGCAACAATACAAACAAACTAGTATTCAAAAGATTGGATTTCAATATAGGCAAGGTGTGCCTGAGGCTAGGTATGCAAAAGTAGAAAATGCTACAGTGGAGTGAATTGCAGGCCAATTATGACTCAATTGATTATTCTTCAGTAAGTACAATGAGTTTATAAAAGGGACTTTTTGGACGTGTTTCATAGCACAATGGAGATACCTAAAAATATAATTTTGATTATCATAGAAAAATACAAAAACTAGAGAAAAACCCCACGTTCTTACCTGGAAAAACACAAATGTATTGAATATAAATGTATCCAGGACAGAATCAGCCTTTGTACCCGTAAGATTCAATAGGCTTCTCCCATTTATTTTAAAGATTAATAGGACAACCATTTGATGAATACTTTGACCAATTGTGTTTATCCACATAGTGGGGGTGATGAAATCCATATCCTTTCTAAAAGGCACTCTCCGCATTATTGAATCACTAGGTGGATTTGCAGCTAAAAGTAATGATCCAAGAATTCCAACTACCATATCCACCCAAAGTAACTGGAAAGGTGTGATAAAAGCAGACCCTGAAAAGTGGTAAAAGTAGAAACATCAGAGGCAGAACAATAGGCCTGAAGATGAGGTTTGTAGGGTAGGAAATGAACTGAGCATTTAATACTGGTAGGGTAAGAAACAAAAGTTTGTAAGGTAAGAAATATTGGAAATCTTACATGAAATAATTGCAGAAAAAGAACTGAGCATAAGCACAACTATATTGATTGTTAACAGGAATTGTATGGCTTTTTGGATGTTTAGATAAACTGCTCGGCCAGTTTTGATGAGATCCACAATGCTTGTGAAGTCGTCATCCTTCATAATTACATCAGCACTCTCCTTGGCAACCTTCCAATTCAAAAAAGGAGAGAAAGGATCAATAAAACAAGAATACAAACCAAAAATATATTTGCAAGTGAAAATTAGCTAGTGCAAAGCCCAGGATTATGTCTGGCAAGCAGCAGCAGAAAAATTCTCACCCTTAAACTCACAACTATCATAAAAACAACCACTGAACACTTCATGCAACCGTTTAAACTAAGTAAAAGATATAACCAGATGAACTGACACATGCTACATAAAATATCTCCCAAGGACAAGGTCAGTTGAATAGTATGACACATGTACTTTTATTTTAAATTTTTTAATTTCGTATACTTAATTTAATCTTCTTGTTGTTGTTGTTTTTTTTTTTTTTTGACAGATTTGGGATGGATTGGAGGCATGTAGCAAAGGGCAAAGAGGAAGATGGAAAAAAAAAGTCTGCTTTTGTTGAACAAGGACTTGTAAACAATGAAATGTAAATAGGAACACTTCTCAATCCAAAATGGAACAACCATAAATAGAGTGCAGCTGGTTGCCACAAAGCAAAAGGTCCTTTTTAAGTCAGCAATCAAACCTCAATATTGAGAGTAATTTTTGTTTCCCTTCTTTTCCTTTTATAGATAAGTTGACATGCTAGTATCACAGTAATGAGACAAGAAATCTCAATTTAGAATAACGGAATACTCTCATATATTACAACGTAAATCTTAACATGATAGGGGCACCAAGGAACCATCAAATGAGGCCTTTAAATTAGAGCATTTCATGTTCTAGCAGCATCCACATAAATAAAAAATACAAAAGTTCATAAAAGAATAATTACATGAAATTATTACAAACTTGTAAATATCATACAAGGTTAACCTCTTCCAGAGTAGAAGTGGTGATTTATTGGAGATTTCATTCTACAGTAAATATGAAAATAAAACAAATATAACACATATAGTAAAATGTGAGGATATTCAACTCCCATAAATCAAATGAATAACATTCAGCTAACATTTCTTGTTGTCATATTAACACACTATCAATTTTAAACTTGAAGGGCGGTGAAAGAGAACTCATGCCAGACAGCACAACGTTCATGCAATCATTTGTGAAAACGTGAAACTGAGATTGTCATACCTTATTATATGACATTTCCATTGGCAGCCTGTTAACTTAAATGATACGTTACATTCACAAGCAAGTGTTAAAGATGACTGGCAAGAGTTGTAGAGTTAGCAACCAGATGTATTAAAACTGAGTGGCAGTGAGATTTCATCATAAGATTTCCTGCTTTACTGTCATGTCAAACTGTCCACTCATCTAAAAGCTTAAACTATTAAATGGTTGCAAAATTATATTGTGATCATACCTAAGGAAAGCAGTAAACCTAAAGATAAGTCAATAACAAAAATGAGATTTGTGTCGTTCAAAATCATAATCAATGATAAGGATAACCAGCACAACTATTAGGATAGATCAATCACACCCCCAATGCACTTGGCATTATCAAGGATCTCCATTCTTCTTTCATCCAAGCAAACAAGCAATCAACAAGGAAAATTCAGTGGGTCAATAGTATATTGGAGATCTGGTTGATGCCTACTCTGTTGAAAAATGTATTTGAATAACTTCTAAATTTATAAAGATTTTCCAAGGATTGTAGAAAAAGCAAGCATAAAAAGGTGTTTCCAAGATGACACTAAAATAGAGGAATACACCAGATAAAGATCAAACCTCAGTCCCAGTGATACCCATAACAAGTCCAATGTCAGCTTCACGAAGAGCAGGAGCATCATTGGTCCCATCACCTGTCACTGCAACAACTTCCCCAAACTTGCGTCTCAACAAACTCACAAAAGCATACTTGTCAGAAGGGAAGGAACGTGCAATCACCTGTAAATTTCACTTTTTAGAAACATACATATTTGCATGATTTTCCTTAATCCCATTTTTACTTAAACTGAAAAAAGCAAAAGCAAAATAGCTGGGTACCTGGACTTTTGGCAGTAATTTCTCCTCAATGCGTTTATTGTGAAAGTCAAAACCTTCTATAGCAAGACCATCATCTGTTAGTATGCCACATTCTTTAGCTACAGCTTCAGCTGTATTCATACTGTCACCTGTAATAACACATATTGATATGCCTGCATCCAAGCAAGCTTGAAACGCCCTCTTGACCCCTTGTCGGACTGGATTTTTAATGCCCACCACAGCCACTAGAGTGTAGCAATTGGTTGGGAGTTCCTTTTCATCTGAAGTTCCAGGAATCTCTTTAGAAGCAAAGCACAAAGTGCTCAGACCTTCACGCGATAAAGTACTTACAATATCCATTATAACCTTCCTCTTTGCTTCTGCAAGGGGAATGGGTTCTCCATTGCAATCAAAGACTTTGTCACACAAATCTAGTATGACTTCTGGTGCCCCTTTAGTGAGCACTAGCAAATTGCCAGCTGGGAGAGCTACAACTACCGACATTTTTTTCCTCATAGGATGGAATGGCAGTACCTTCACAATATTACTCCCAGATAATTGGGCATTAAAATCAGAGTCTAAACGCAAACCATATTCTAGTAATGCTGACTCAATTGGAGAACCTAGGATTGTCTTCCCATCATCTATTTCTACCACTTCTGCAGAAGTGTTGTTAAAAATAATCTGCAAAAGAATATCAAGAACTCTCCTAGAAATGGCTGATCTCAAAGCACTTGTCTCTACGCCTTCAATCAATCTATCACAAATCCACAGCTTATCCACTTGCATATTGCTGGTTGTCAATGTTCCCGTCTTATCCGTGCAAATACAAGAAACAGAACCCATTATCTCACATGCAGAAGGATGCCTCACTAGAGCACTTCTATTCTTTAATCTTCTCATTGCAAACAGCCGACTTAGTATCACTGCCAATGGTAGGCCTTTTGGAAATGCACCCATGAATACGCTGACAGCAATCACGACGTAGTTCAGCAACTTAGACGCATCCTTAGAGGACCAATCCATTAACACATTATGAGATGCCTTCTCCAGAAAAAACCTTTGTGTGAGAACCAGAAAAACCAGCAAAGAAAAAAGCAAACCTATATTCCCAACAACTCTAGCAACAGAATTCAACTTGACCTGTAAAGGTGTCTCATCTTCTCCCCATTCACTAAGAGTTTCCATCAACCTTCCCAATATAGTTTGTTTACCAACGGATGCCACCAGCATCTTGCAAGATCCGTCTAGTACTTTGGTCTCGGATAGAAGGAATGGTTTCCCTTCATGTTTATCAACAGGGCAACTCTCACCTGACAAGCATGATGCATCAATCAATAAGTTGTTACCAGATATATAAATACCATCAGCAGGAACTTGATCACCAACTGACAAATGAACAACATCTCCAACCACCAAATCATAGATAGAAAGCTTTTGTTTTCGACCATCTCTGGTGACCAAAACAGAAATCTTTTTCTTTTCTTCAACTAATCTACGGAAGACCAAGTGTTGTCTATAATTAGTTATTGATGTAATCAATATGACCAAAATTGTGCAGAACATAATACCCCACCCTTCATGCATGCCATTTGGCCAACCTTCAGAAGAAACACCAAGAAGCATAGATGCAACAGCACAGAACAAGAGAAGTATAAGAGTTCTATCCTGCAGCACTTCCCACGAAAATTTCCAAAAACTTCTAGGTGGCTTCTCCTTACTCAGGTTAGATCCAAAAATTTTTTGCCTGACAGAGATGGGAGGTCTTTCCAAAGTGCTGATACCCCTATCAAGTGAGACAGAAAGTAACCTGGCAACCCCTTCAATGCCACCAAGTTCCTGCAAGACCTGTATCTTGCCAGCAGAAACCATAGACGAAAGTATGACACTGTCAATCCCAAAGCCAGCTTGTACTACTTGCCTTGGAGGTGTATATACCCAGTTATCTGCAATAACAAAATGGACAAGCATGAAGAATGAAAGAGAAGCAAAACTGTGAATTGCATTTTGTTACCTTAAACTTACATATGACTTTCGCTTTAACTATTAGTTTGAGAACCCAAGAGTTTAGTCCTTAAAAGTTCCTAAATACATTGAAATAATCCTTATTAAAAATTTCATTTTGCCTTCAGAGGGCGCAAATGAACTGCTTACACAAAAATTGAGAAGCAAAACACTCTTTTTTCCTGTATATTTGTAAAAAACAAAGAACTGTAACAAAAAATAATCTATTATACTTTCTCAATTTTATCCCTTTTTTTTCCAATCCGGCATTGTCTTGGTTACATGATAAAATATTAGCTATGGGACTATTTGAAAGATACCCAGAAGCTATAAGGATTAAAATGTCATGTTTCAACTCTAACGAGGACTTAAGTGAAGTCGAAGTTTCTGATACTAAGTTGTAATCTATCAAAAGTATGAAAGAAATCCAACCAACTAAATAAAAGTCAGATGGAGCTGAAACTTTTACCATTCGTAAAAGACAGTGCCACGTCTTGATTGTTTAAGACATTTTTTATATTGTCCTGGCAACATCCACAAGTAAAAAGTCAAAAAAAAATCGGGAGAACAGAAGAAGAACACACAACAAGTGATTCACATATGCATTCTTTGCGAGATTACAAACCATTCCATTAGGCCTCCTGTCAAATCAAATTGATAATTAGGTAACACAAAATACACTTAAAAGCCACAATCAACATAATCTTAGCTAAAAAGCTATATCAACATGCATACAAAAGTTGCTTTATTCAGCTATTCAGGCAGTTATATCTAATTGAAGGAGAAGCCGCAAAAGAGCTACATTCTTACAATTGCTTAAACTTGGGAATTAACAAGAAATTAACCACTCGAGAGAATTTTGGCTAAAAAAAAACTGAATTGAAATGCCAAAGAAGAAGCAAAGCAAATACTAACAGTGATATACCTCAAAAATTCGAAGTTGTTTCTCTCTTGCTTGAGATCTCTCTTGAAGATTGCGAAGGCCACGAAACCTCCTTCTTGGATTCTTGACGATCCCTACTTTAGACCTCCATCTCCTCAGATCCTCATCGGAAGCATGCTTCGCCGGAATATTGAAGTTCTCATTCAGATAATTTTCCACATCAAACAACTTTATACGACTGTCCTTCATCTCGCTATCTCCTTCAGCTTCTCCTTAGCTAGCTGACCAGCAGCAAGACTTGCAAAGAAACAGCCATGTACGATGTATACTTTAACAAAAGCAAAAATTAAATGAAACGGAATTGTCCATTTTATCCTTAACGGATAAGGAACGGCGGCTGCGTGTGCATGGCAAAGGAAAAGAAATTTGTGCTTAGTGTCGATGAGTGTTTGATCGAGAAAAGAAATAAAGTAGGCCAACGAATATCTAAAGCCCATAAATGAAATGGACTTAAATCCAATATGTTTATATTAGCTGGCAAATGGAGTTAGAATAGAGATAGTACAGTACACTCCTGTACATAACAAAAATAATATAGACTAGATATAAATATAAAGTAGTTTATTTTTTTTTCCTCATTATGACGTAACCTCACATGAAAGATGGGTTAATTTCACTGGAGGGGTTTGAACTGTAGGAATAATCACTGGGGTACCATCTTCAATTTATATCTGTAAAATGTCCAAACTCCTTAATTCGTAACAGTAAAATGTCTGTCGCCGCAATTGTGAAATTTCAATGGCCGAATTGTCACATTTTTCACTCATGACATTTTTAACCCTCTTATTTTCCATGTCAGCATTGTTCTATATCCTCCATCTTAGCAAACAAACCATAACCCTAATCCAACCCTCCCTCTCTCTCTCTTTCTCTCTTTCTCGTTTCGCCTCCATTTTTTATGAGTATAGTGGCCGGCAAAAGCTATTAACATCAAGAGAAGGGTCTAGTCGACTGGTCTTTAACGGTCTTGCCGGAGAATTGAAGAGATTATGACGCAATTTTCCAACTGTGTCGATCGCGATTTTTGCGCTGGCTAGAAATGGAGTCGCCAAAAAAGGAAACGAAGTGAGAAAGAGAGAAAGAGAGAGAGAGAGAGAAAAAGGAAGACGCGACTGTGTCGATCACGATTTTTGCGCTAGCTAGAAACGAAAATGAAGAGAGAGAGAGAGAGAGAGAGGTGTAGCTTAGGGTCTAATTGCTGAGATGGAGGAGAGAGAAAAATGTCACGCGTGAAAAATGTGACAATCCGGCCATCAAAATTTTACAATTGCGGTAATAGGCATTTTACTGTTATGAATTTGGGAGTTTAGACATTTTACAGATACAAATTGAATATGGTACCTCATTAAGTGATTATCTCTATAGTTCAGGCCTCTTCAATAAAAATTATCCCATGAATGATACATCATCTTCTTCTTTTTACTTTTAAAATCTACAATTTTTCTCCATAATTGTTGCTTCTGGTCAAACGGTAAATGACTTATATGATAGCTTTTTGTTATGTATAAATAATCTTTTGATTCATTAGAATATATAATTTGTTTTTTGGGGTTAATTATAAATTTAGTGTTTAAACTTTAAAACATTTTCTATTTCAATATTTCAACTAAAAATATTTGCAATAAAGTGTTGAAATCAATTAATTTTTCAATCTAGTATCGTCATCCTACGCAACTTTCAAAAAATATAAATAGAACGTGTGAGATCCGCTAATTGTTAAAAGTAAAACTGAGTAGGACGCCATATATCATGATATGTCGTATTTAATGTCTCAAGTAGTGACGTGTAAATGTTAAAGGGCAACATTGCCCTTAACAAAAATCCTACTCATAACCCAACTCTCTTTCTTTCTCGCCCACCCAACCCTCTCAACCAAAATTCCTCAGCTTTCTTAGCTAATAAATTTTAACACAAAAAGACAAAATATAGAATTAGAAGAAACAAACAACAAAAAGAACCCATAAATTTCAATTCCAACAGCAAAAGAACCATGAAAATTAAAAAGAAAATCAACCAAAATTAATTTTTTAGTAAAACATGAAGCCATGATTATATTTTAAAACATATAAATAAGGAATTGGATACAACTAAATAACTATATTGAAAAGGAGAAAAATAAGACCCAATTGACCTACTGCACTACTAACAAAATCTCTGCTCTAAACAGGCAACAATGACCTTAGAAGACTTAGAGTGCATGCCACAAACTTTGTCTAGAATAATAAGCCTTAGCATCACCTAGATCCACTTTACACCCTTCAACTTGGCACCTAGGTGGTTGCTGTTGGCCACCATGAACTTTTCTGGTCGAGACTCCAAAACCAAGTGAAAAAGACCCAGTTGTAGACTTAACTGGAGCCGGAGCTCCAGCCCCAGTTCTTGCATTCTCAATATATATCTTTTTTTTTTTTTTTTTCAAATTTTAACCTATTTATAGACTCAACAATTGGAGAAAATGGGCTAGAGAATTTTGTAAGAAGGTTTTGAAGAATTTGGTACATAGTGAGAGAAAAGGAAAGAGGGAGAAAAAAGAAGACAGAGAATGAGAAAATGACAGGACTGGGCGTTGATGATGCATTTTGATTCGATTAAGACTGCACAGAGGTCGAGTATAGGTGGTGTTGTCGTTGTTGCCATGGAGGAATTGGTTGAGAGGTGGTGATCGATTGAGGAGGCTGAGACA
The DNA here is from genome assembly GCA_947857235.1 of Jatropha podagrica. Classification (NCBI taxonomy): domain Eukaryota; kingdom Viridiplantae; phylum Streptophyta; class Magnoliopsida; order Malpighiales; family Euphorbiaceae; genus Jatropha; species Jatropha podagrica. The sequence continues at coordinate 30,898 of CANUEP010119772.1, read as the reverse complement.
GAAAGAGGGCTGGGTTCTGAATAGGATTTTTATTAAGGGCAATTTTGTCCTTTGATGTTTACACTTCACTGCTTGACACGTAGTGAAACGTCAAATCTAACGTGTTATATTATTTGGCATATTACTCAGCTTCATTTTTAATAATACGCGTTTTTTTTATATTTGCAGCAAATCATGTGCGACAGCGACACTAAATTAAAAAAAATTAATCCATTTCGACACTTAATTATAAATATTTTTCATTAAGATACTGAAATAAAAATTTTTCAAAAATTTAAGCATTAAATTTATAATTAAACCTTAATTTTCTATCAATCCGATGTAAGTTTATCGACAAAATTAAAAAAAAATTTAAATAATTCATTTAAAAAACACATTTCCACTAAAATAAGACTCTTTGGAAATTTCAAATAAAAAAAGAGAAAAAAAGACTCTTTCGTAAAAAGAAAAAGAAAGGAAAAAGAAAAACCAAAACTAGTGTCATTTCTCTTAGAGTAATAATATATTTTGTGTCTAATTTTTAAGTTTTTTTTATTTGACTAAATACATAAATTGCCTTCCTCAATTTGTCTAAAAAGTCTTGTAGCCCTTTATACTTTAGAAATGATTTCATGGCTCCATAAATTTATAAAATTGTTAACATCACATTCTTATAAATTCAGTCAGTAATGCGCGTAAATTCTAATTCTCTTTTGTGCGTGGATCCATAAAAATATTTTAAAATGACATTTAAATCATTAAAAAATATTTTTTATTGCAAGATTAATTACTATACTAATGAAAATTAATTTTTTCTCTCTCATCCTATTTTGTCTACCCAAATTCGTATTGGATTTGATATTTTTAAATGATAATCTCATCTCTCCTCTCTCATCTATTACCAAACACTCTCTCTCTCTATTTCTTTAACACTTGGATTCAACCCCCTTGTTTTTTTATTGTGGTTTTAATTTTTTTTAATTGCCAATCATTTTCTTTATTTTTTCTCCTAAATAACTTTAATCTATTTTGTCTCTTGTTTTTTCATTTTTTTGGGTTTAATTTTGAATAAAAAATTTAAAGAAATAAGAGGGGAGACAGAGAAGAGGATTGATGTTATCTGAGGTTCAGATCGGCAGAAGCTAAGGTACTTTCATCTAATGTCCTGCAGTTTCTTGATTTCTGTATGACTTTTTTTGCAAAAATCCACTTGCTTCTTTGACAATGTCAGTGGTATTGGTTCCAAAAAGGATGTGCTGAAAATAACAGCAACGATTCTATCAAGAATGTGCAGCAATTGGGTTGGGAAACAACGAAATGAGGAGCAATTTTTATTGTTCATCGCAGTTTACTGTTGTACCTGGAAAATATTCATGTATTGTTGATGAAAGACCAATAAATGAATTCAAAATTATTAATTAATTAAATTTAATTATGCAGATAAGTCAACCTTTCAAATTAAAAGAATGTACAAATGAAAAAAAAAATTGAAAGAAGATATGTGTTTTATAGCATGAGATCCAACGTGGCAAAATTATTTGCCACTTGGAATGTTAATTTTCCATGTCATCCGTGAGTGTGGTAGTGCACAACTTATTTATTACTTTAATTAGGTGTGCAATTGTTAAAAAAAAAATAATTTTTGGGAGTCATAAAGTCATTTCTAAAATATAAGAGACCACAAAATTTTTTTACACAAATTGAAGGAGTAAATCATCGATGTATTCAACCTTTTCTATTTGGATAACATAAAAAAATAATTATATATTAAAGGCTTAATGATCATATCATTATGAAATGGTTAAAGTACTATTTAATCCTTGATATTTGATCTAATTCATTAGTCCTTCCCTCTATTTTGACAAATCTAATAAGTAATTCTATGTTTGTTTCCATAGGACAACTTAATCCTTCTTTCAAAAAAGTAACATTCTTACCGTTAAATACTACTGAACATGCAAATACACCCTCTAATAAATAAAAAAAAAAATTCCAAAATAAAAATAAGCTTTTTCTAGAATCCCTATTCACTTCCATCGGAATAGTAATATTACCCCATGTTTCTCGTTTTCCTATGCTCATCTTGTAACACCCTTCGCCCAGTCCCAAAAAATTAAACAGCAAGCGCCAGATTCGGTGCCAAAGGCACTATCCTGGCTAACACACAGATCATATTATAAATTAGAAGTGGTTAAGTAATTATATATTAAGTAAGTAAATTTTTTTTGAAAATATTTTAAGAACTTCCTATAAAAAAACTACTAGAATTTTCCCTAAAAACTGAGTTTGCCAAAATAAATGAAAATAAAACACTTTCAATTTAAAAATCTAAACCTCATCAAATTTCAATATATCACATAATGTTACAACACTTTTATAATTTCAATTTTATACAAACATTCTAGTATTTCAATTTTATATCATCAACTAATGACATTAAAATATATCACAAATCTTAATATTTTTCCGTGCATTACTAACTTAAAAATTATTCTTACATCCATCTATTGAATAGATTATATACATATCTTCTTAACATAAGCTTAAATAATTAAATATTAAATTCACATAACTCATATAATTTACATGACCCAATTAATTTTTTCTTCTAAGTAATAACTATATATGATATATACTTTTAAATTTATTAACTAAATTCTACTGCTACCAAGGATGTCCTTCAACTCTGATGCTATACTCTGAATCTTCAAACAACACCCACTGCCCTTAGCTTGTGCATGATAAAAATCAACGCACTGAGTTTATAATTTAGTGGTGCTCATAAACATATAAAAATCCATATTGCATAAGCAACATACATTAAAATATAAATCATAGAAATTATATAATCTTAAAATGATAATATCAACCATATAAAATACCCTTTTAAAACGTAAAACTTTACTTTCAAATAATGAAAAAAAATCAAAATCATTGTAAAAACAAATCTTAAACTCATATTGAATTTATAATTCACTTTATCATAATTTATGAACAACTCTTATTATTTAGGAACATATAATTCTAAATCAAGATTTTGATAAAATCAACTCTTATATTCCCTACATTATTTTATAGCGGTACCTTTTAAAAATATAAAAATAAGAAATCTCATATTCATTAAGTAATAAAATAACAACCTTATAAAATATACTTTTGTATACATATATCTTACATATACTTAGGAGAAATATAAGTATATCAAATTCCATAACATATCATATTTGGCCTCAAGTCGTCAATCATATCATAAAAGCTATAAAAGCTTGCTTATATAGAATAAGCGCGTCTGCTTAAACATAAGACATCCAGAGCCTAACATATGATCATAGCTTAATAACATATGACATCGAAGTCAATTATGCTCATCTTTCATAATTGAATCATATCATACCACATTTTAACAAAAGCATACAAGAGCTCAAAATCAAATCTTTCATTTGTAATTCATAATATTTCGTATAAACCCTCTCATCATAAATCATTTCATAACTTAAATATTTTTACTTCAAATTCACTTAACTTACAACTTAATAAAATGTTTATATTTTCATACTTATACATCAAAACCTTCATTTCTAAAACATATGTTTAACTAAACATATTTTTCTCAACTTCATTAAAACTTGCAACTTGTAAAATTGATCGAATCTCTTACTTATACATAACAAAGCTCATACTTTCAAAATTTACGTATATAACATATCATAGAAAACTTAAAATCAATATTAAAAGAATAAAAATTATGCTTTACCACCCTATGGTGGTTTGGCCTCTTCATGAACATAAAAGAAGGGAGTTCCCTTCTTTCAAATAAGCATAATTATAAGCTGGAAATACTTATAAACATCATTAAAACTTAAACTCATAATCCTTTAATCTTAAAACTTTTTTTACATGAATTAAACCTTCTTTAAGTCTTATAAAGTTCATAAAAATTGGTAGCACAAGTCGAGATTTAAACCCCCCATATAATTACTTATTATACGAGACTTTTGGAATCAAAATTAAGCAAAATATTTGTATACTTAATTGTTACCCAAAACACCATTTTTTCAAATTATCATAAACTTACAATTTAGAAAAAATTCACAACTTTTCATACTTTTGCCATCAAAGCTTACCTTTTCAAATATATACTTACACAACTTAACATTCTTTAAGTTTAATAAAATTCTTAAACATTAAAATACAAGATGAAGATTTAAACCACCATTCCAAAGCTTAAAGCACTTAAATAAAACATTAAAACCTTTATCATTCATCATTTAAATATAAAACTCATTTTTTACATATTTAAAGCTTTCTTTAAGTCTTAATAATTCATGAATACTAAAAATACAAATTAGGGATTTAAACCACTACATGATTACTCATCATACGACACATTAAAACCAAAATCAAGCAAAGAAAGGAAGCAAAACAAAAAGTTCTTCCTCTAGGGAAGGTTTGGCCAACCTTGGGAAAATAGGAAGGGAGTATTTTCCTTCACCAATTAAGCATACCATAATGTTTATAAATCATTCTAAAAGCCATTAAAATAATCAATTTCCAAAAATTTCAATCAAACATTTAAAAATTGAAAGCTTAAAAAAATGAAATGAAAAGAAAGAAAATATTGCACTAACCTTATTAACAAGCTCAAATAAGTTTAGAAAGCTCTAAACTTTAGTCTTCCCTCTACTTTTGGAGGAAGGTTAACCCACCTTTTGATTAGTAGCAATTCTCCAAATTTCTTAATTAAAGTCACTAATTACCACTTCTTTAACTTAATTCTCTAAGTTCTATTACTAAGCTTGGTTTAATTTGGTTGATTTGTGGTAGTTTGATAGTAGAGAATTTGAAAGAAAATGGTAGAGAAGGAGAGGAGAAGTGGTGCACCAAAGGAGAGGAAAAAGAAGAAATAATGCTAATGGATATGTGTTGTTGACTTATAGTAAACAATAAAAAATGTTGCTGATTCATTAGGTGGTGACATGTGGAGAGCTAGGATTAAGTCAAGGTAAATCCATTCAAAGGCCTAAAATATTCATTAAATAATTCTCCATAAATTATTGTTAACTCTATGTATTTATTAAATCAACTCCATAAAAATAATTCCTCAAATTTTCGTTGATAATTCTACACTAAAAGTTACTATTCTCCAATTACTTAAATTCTCCAAAAATATTTATAAAATATTTTCTACGTATCTAAATCATGCAAACATACTCCAAATATATTAAATAAAATAAAAGACATCAATAGTTATTTTTTTCATACTGCAATAATACTAAATCCCGGACTGATGGTACTATTCATGGACCGATAAATTACTATTCACCAATAATTTATTACTTAATTATTATGGAAAAATTTATATCTTAACTTAAATTAAGTAAGACTAATCACTTAAATTCTAATTAACTCTATAAATATTAATTATGTTCAATATAATTATCGAGTTCAAATAAAATATTATTTTCCTCTCGGATAATACCATTCATGACCCAACCGAATAATATCATTTTAAGATCCGAAATTTTAGGGTGTTACACATCTCTCACCGTCGCCTGCCATTCCTCTCTACAATAAATGCCCCTCTCTCCGTCAAGTAACGCTAATGTCTCCTTATCCCTATCCATCACCCCCCTTCTACCTTTTTCTTCTTTACGCCTAATGTTTTGTTGGATGCGGTAGATTTGGGTGTATCATGCAATGCTAGTGACAACAATGGCACTTTTGAAGTGGATTAAACAGGTAATAAAAATTATTCTCTATTTTGTAATACCAAGGTGCAAGGACTTTTGAAACTCGTATTGAAGTGAAAATTTTAATGAAAATATTGAAACTTGGAAGCCTTTGAGTTTGTTTCTCTATGATGAACAAAGCATTATAGGTTGTCAAGTTCTACCTCTAAGACCTTTTACAGTATAAATCTTTTATTTTTGTTGTTGGTTTTGGAAGAAATTGAGAATTTTTATTGTTGGCTATGAAGTTGGAATTTTCATTATTGGTTCTTGTCTTTATGACTTTAAATGGGTTCCTTAAACCTGGATTCATATGTTGAGGATTTAATCTTGCGGACTTTGGGTAGAATTTGATAAGTAGGATTTTCTGGGTGGATTTGATTCCTCTAGAAATCTAGATTACTAATTCTTTAGTTTTGCTTTTCTTAAAGTTCTTGATTTGATCTTTTTAGTTATAATGTTGTTATTGTTTGGATTATTCATATGCTAGTGTGTATTTATCTGCTATTTTAACACAAAACTAACAAAAAAAAAAAAAGATTTCAATTTTCGTGATTATTGGAACCAAATCAAATAAAAAATGACGATTTATGAAGCTATAAGATTTCTCAAACTAATTGCAGAATAGTGATAGAGGGTATTTGTGGATGTTCAATAATATTTAATAATTAATTAAAAGGTGGCTTTTTTGACAGAATGACTAAATTTTTCGATGGAACCAAACCTTAAGGACTACTTATTAGGTTTGTCAAAATAAAAGGATAGATTAATTAATTAAGTCAAACCTCAGGGACTAAATTTACCTTTATGTAATTCATTTTTCACTATTAGTAACCGATATGGCATAAATGAGCTCTATATCAACATATGACACATGAAATCTATTAAGAAATTTTCATTTTTGCCTTTCGTTAAAATTTAATAGGGAATGGTTTACCTCTTTGTGGGTCAACTTGGTGCAAATCCTAATTTAATTGAACTTGTGAATTTCAAATATTGGATGGTTTTACAAAAGGAAAACAAAAATTTGTAATTTATTATCAATATCCTCCCTTTATAGCACACCACATCTTTCTAGGAATAAACATTCAGTTGACCAAATTAAGTTAGCTCTTTGAACATATTTTTATAGTATCCATATTCAAAACCAAATTGTACAATCGATACAAATCAAATTAAACATGTTTGGACTCTTCATGCATAAACTTTTTGATGAATACATAAATTCACCTCCGAATTTTATAACTTTAATCTCGTGTCACCATAAACTTTGCGAATGATCTATTATGTACTTAAATTTATAAATTTTGATACACACACTTTTTGACACTAATATCAATATTTTTTAAGATTTTTGACTTTTATCTCTAAAATATCGACTTGAGATGCAGTTGGCATAACTCGTAGAACAATAATTTTCATAAATTTCAACTTTTTAATGAGTGTTTAATTAATACTCCATTCATCCCATTTTGTTTACATGGTTTGACAAAACAAACATATTAAAAAGTTGTTTTGTGCTTTTTTTATCTTAAATCATTAAGATATTAATAAAAGTTCTTCATTTAATTAATAATCATAAAGATTATTATGAAAAAAAATAATTATTTACATATCTAAATTTAGAAATCTTACAAACATTTTGAGACAAAAAAATGGAATAACTATTAAGAAAGAATCTTACTAGTTAACGTAATCCCATTACTTTAGGCTCAATTCTATTAATTTGATTTATTGTAATCCCTGTAATTATGGAGCAAATATCTCATTTACTTGTATATATATTATACAAAGAATATCAAAAGAGCCATTATATTATCCCCCTAAAATCAAACCTCTTTGTGGTATCAGAGTAAACAACTTAACGACATCTCTGAATTTTTTTCCCTCCTCTATCACCATGAGTACTGCTAATAACTCTTCAACCAGTATCAACAGTGACCCAAAAACTCCAACTAAACAAACTGAAAACACACCATCCAAACATCACCCTGTACTTTCTACAAATTCTTTACCAAATGATTCCATGTTAATCTCCATCAATGCCACTACTTAAGCACCACTGAAACTTAATTCCATAAACTATATTTCTTGGCACACTCAATGACAATCTCTTCTAATTGGTTATGATTTCTAAGCTATGTCAATGATGAACCACCCACCAATCTTGATCTTTTCTAGATTCGACAAGACCAATTAATTCGAAGTGCCCTTCTTGCATCTCTCTCATATGAAGTTATTCCATTTGTCATTACTGCTAAAACTTCTAGGGAAGTCTAGACCAAATTACACAACACCTATGCTAAGTCAACCTGTGGCCAAATTATGAATCTGCTAGATGATTTATGGAAATAGGTCAAAGGTTCTTCTTCTTCCATTTCTATTCATTTGCAAATTATTAAACAAATTTGTGACAACTTAGCAATTGCAGGTGCTCCTTTATGTGATGATGAGATTGCTCTTCATATACTTAATGGGCTTGGGACTGAATATAAAGAAATTGGAGTAGCAATTTGTGCAAGAGACAACACCATCTCCTTTGAAGAGTTGCTTGAGAAACTCCTTGATTACGAAACCTTTCTTGCCCGAGATTTTGCTACAGCACTGACACCCCATGCTTTTTACACCAACAAGCCTTTTGAAAATAAAAAATTTTCATGCAATAATAGAAATAGGAGATTTTCATCCAATAACAATCATCTCCTAATAATCAATTTAGTCCACACAATGCTTCACGATCTAACAATCGTTTCTCTGGTCAAAGGAATAATCAACAAGTTTGTCAATTTTGCTCTATTCCTAATCATGTTGCCTTTAAATGTCAAAAGCTTCAAGGATTAATATCTTGATTATTCTCTGACTCTCAGGCTACTTCCTCTATTTCTAAACAGTTTTGGCCTAACAATAATGCATCTTCATGGGCAAATGAGCGCTACAGCTACAACCACTCTCTCTTGGTTGGTTGACTCAATAGCAACTCATCATGTTACAAATGATTTGAATAATCTCTCTTTACACTGTGAGTGTGATGGTGGTGAGGACGTTATCATTGGTGATGGGCACAATTTTGAAATTACTCATACTGGTTTCACTTCTTTATCCTCTCTTACTAAACCCATTTATTTGAATGATGTTTTATGTGTAACTACTGTGGAAAAGAACCTACTTTCTATTGCTAAGCTTTTTGACGATAATCATGCTACAATCAAATTCTCATATGATTCTTTTGTTATGAAGGATTGTCATTCAGAAGCACTTCCGGCGAAAGGGAAGCGTAACATTGATGTTTATGAATGGTCATCCACCTCGTTTAATTTTGAATCTTCTTCATCATCAATCCTTGCATTTATAATAACTAAAACTTCCTTTCCTGACCGACATAAACGCTTTGGTCATCCTTCATCTGCCATTTTACGTCATAATTTAAATTTAGTTAATATTCCAGTTCAATCTTCTTTTGGGTCATTTTCATGTAATTCCTGCAAATGTTGCACAAGTTGCCTTTTTCTAATTCTTCCACTAAAAGCACAAAACCCCTTGAACTTATTTATTTTGATGTGTGGGGATTGGCTCCATTTCAATCTTTTGATGGCTTCTTATATTATCTCATCTTTGTTGATCATTTCACGAACTATGTCTAGTTATATCCTATGAAATGCAAATATGAAGTATCCTCAAATTTTTCAAAGTTTAAAGTTGTTGTTGAAAAATATTTTCAAAAGTCCATCGTTTCCTTTTATTTTGACAACGGTTGATGAATTCATGCATTTTAAATCTTTTTTTGAACAACACGACATATCTCATTTTCATACTCCTCCTTATACACCGGAACATAATAGTAGTGCCGAAAGACGTCATCTTCACATTGTTGAAACTAGACTTACACTTCTCCATCAAGCACACCTTCCTCTTGCTTTTTGGTCTCATGCATTTCTCACTGCCACCTTTCTTATCAATTGCGTGCCTACACCTTTCTCTCAATGGATTCACCCTTTATTCAACATTTTGGTATCGACCAAAATATTAGAAACTTAGGATTTTTGGCTGTTTGTGTTACCCTTGGCTCAAACCTTATGCCCAACATAAATTTGATCATCACTCCAAACTGTGCATTTTTGTTAGGTACTCTTCTAGTTAAAGTGCATATAAATGTTTTGATCCTATCAACTCCCATCTCTACCTATCCAGACATGTTTTTTTGTTCAAAATATTTTCCCCTACTCTTCCCATGAACCTCCATCTCCCAGGTAGATCCCCACATCTCTTTCCTTATGGGTCCCCTATGGACAGCAGCCATTGCATTTTACTATCCCCAATTCCACCTCTAGGCCCATAAAAATTTGAAATAATCAGGTCTCCCCATCAAGCATCTTTGCACCACAGACTACCAATCCAACCTCAGTCCAAAACACATCCATTTCATAATACAACTCATCTGCTCTGGCATCTTCACAAAACATCAATGCTACAATTCCTACCTTGCTAGAAGTGTTGTTGTTTACTGATTCTTCTTCATCTGAAGCAATTGTCAATACTGTTGCATCTCCAGGTATCTCTCTTATGTCATCCATCTCGCATCCCATAAATCTTCACCCCATGGTAACTAGATCTAAAACTAACATTATTAAACTAGTATAAAAGTTGTCCCTTACCGCTATTGCCACAACACAATAGAAAATTATTTCTTCTTCTTCTTTAACCAGCCTTAGCCACAAAGAGCCTAAATATGTAAAAGAAGCTCTCAGAGGTCCCGATTGGCGTTTTGCTATGGAACAAGAGTACAAGGCCTTAAATTGCTCGAAGTACTTTGTCTTTGGTTACACCAAACTTAGCTCATAATGTTGTAGGCTGTAAATGCGTATTTCTGGTTAAGCAAAAGTCAGATGGTTCTCTTGATAAGCTTAAAGCACAACTAGTTGTAAAGGGCTTTCATCAAAGACCAGGCATTGATTATATTGAGACGTTTAGTCCTGTGGCCAAGCATTAAACAATTATGGTTCTTTTATCTACTGCAATTTCACACAATTGGATACTTAGATAGTTTTATGTTAACAATGCATTTCTGCATGGATCATTATCTGAAGATGTTTATAAACAACAACCACCTGGTTTTATTGATAATGCTAATCCATCTTATGTTTGTAAGCTCCATAAAGCCATTTATCGTTTGAAGCAAGCCCCTCGAGCATGGTACACAAAACTCAAGGACTATCTCGTCTCCATTGGGTTTATCAATTCTCTCTCCGATACCTCTTTGTTTATTTTCTCAAGTCAAAACATTATTATGTACATGCTTGTTTATGTTGATGACATCGTAGTTACTGGGAATAATTCCAACTTTGATACACAGTTTATTAAAGCACTTGGAGAGCGATTTTCTATCAAGGATCTTGGGAATCTTCATTATTTTATTGGTGTTGGAGTTACAAATACTGCTTCTGGTTTGTTTCTTTGTCAGTAAAAATATGACCATGATATTCTTGAGGAAACTAGAATGCTTGACGTCAAGCCTATTGCTACTCCCATATCAACTTCTATGTCTCTCTCACTGTATGACAAATCACCTTTATTTGATCCAAGTAAATATCAATGAGTTGTCAACTGACTTCAATATCTATCTTTCACTCGACTAGATTTAGCTTTCTTTATCAATCGCTTGTCCCAGTTTATGCATAAGCCTACCTCCAATTATTGGAAAGCAGTTAAATGAGTTTTATGCTATCTGAAAGGAACTAGCTCGTATGGAATTATGCTTCATCGCCACTCTTCTCTATATCTCCATATTTTTTTAGACGCTAACTGGGGAGGTAATATTGATGATAGAACTTCCACCTCTGCTTATATTGTGTTCTTTGGCCATAATCCAATATCAAGGAGTTCTAAGAAACAACGGTCAGTCATTAGATCCTCCCTGAAGTTGAGTATCATGCGGTAGCATCTACAAATGCTGAAATTTGTTGGCTTCATTCTCTTCTATCAGACTTACTTGTTCCTTTGTCTTGGGTTCCTTTTATTTACTATGATAATGTGTGAACTACTTATCTCTGTGCCAATCCAGTCTTTCATTCTTGAATGAAACTCATGGAGATTGACTTTCATTTTGTTCGTAAGCTAGTTCAAGACAAGCAACTTTGGGTCACACCAGTCTCCTTTGCCGAACAATTAGCTAATGTTCTCACTATACCACTGTCATCTTCATCCTTTATTCAACTACGTTCCAAGATTGGTGTGCTTGCTAGACCCACCATCTTGAGGGAGAATATTAGGAAAGAAACTTGCTAGTTAATGTAATCCCATTACTTTAGGCTCAATTCTATTGATTTGATTTATTGTAATCCTTGTAATTATGGTGTTGATATCTCATTTACTTGTATGTATATTATACAAAGAATAGCAACAAAGACATTATGTTCTCCCCCTCAAACCAAACCTCTTCAATAACAAGCAAATAAAATAGGACAGAGGAAATATAATTTTGCAAGTTGAAGTGTTCAGTAAAATAAATTTGAAAATTGAAATGTTTAATAAGTGTAATTGTATAAATTGAAGTGTTTGATTGGTCAAAGTAAAAAATTTAGAATGCCACAAGGTTAAAATAGCAAAAATAAGAGATGAATTTATGTATCCAACCAAATTTTCCCATATCTCAATGGGAGAATCATCTCACCTCATAATCTTCCCTTCTATTAAATAAATACTCCCTCCATATAAACCAACGGTATCAAAATGGATTTGCATGTCGATTTCGACACCGATTCGTCTAACACGTGATATGATTAGGTTCAACACGAACATGACTCATTTAATAATCGTATCAAATTTATCAATACAAAAATTATGCAGATGACAAGAACGCAACATGTCTAACCCATTTAATATTATAAATAGGTTAAGTGGGTCATGTTGCCCCATATACAAACCATATAACTCGCCTAATACTATAAACAGGCTAAATGTGTCATGTCATCTTGTATATGACCCGCTTAACTTGTTTACACTATTTTTAAATTTTAACCTATTTAACTCAAACCATATTTAAAAATAATTTTTCAAAATACATGACTAAAATAAAGAATTTATGCAACAATAAAATTTAAAAATATTTTATTTAAAATATTTATATTTGACATTAAAATTACCTTTTTACTTTTAAATAAATGAGTCACTCGCCTAATTAACATGTCAATTTACCACACCACACATCTAATTAGTATGTCAATCCGTAACACCACACGTTTATTATCATAAATGGATCATCCATTTATGATATAAATCCGTTTAATCTCAATCTTAAATCTTAATTTGTTTATTTCACGTGTACTCGTGTGAAACCCATCTTGACACCTCTAATATGAACTGAATCACCAAATTATATATATAGGTTCGGTTAGTTTTTAACTATCTTCTTTAATCTGATTTGATTTAAACTTTTCTTTTTTTTTTATACGCCACCATCATAGATTTGAATAGAGCTTTTCACTGAACAACCCGAACACACCAACATCCCAATTCCTACGCACTAAAATAGACGAAGAAAAAATTATATGGATAAAAATATGCCATTCAAACATAGTTAATATTAATTCTAAAAGCAGTAATTAAATTGCTTGCATCCATAACTTCTGCATGCAAAATTTTTTCTTCTCATCCAAGTAATTGACATGCTTCAACCGTATATTGCATATTCCAAAAGAAAGATCGTCCACATATTAAATTCAAGACTCCAATCATGGAAGCTCTCACTCGTGCTAAACAGAAAAACAACAGCCTACTTTCCACCAGAAAAATCTACCATCCCTTTCCAGGAACAGTAAATTCCACATTTTTCATCCCAAGAAAACATAAAAAAAAATGGCACAAGTTCTAACTCTCGACATGTCTCGCATTCAAATCCACTGGGGCATACGGTTGAGAGGGTTACAACAGGTTGAGCTACCCATTTTTGTATCTAGCCATAAAAAGAAATAATATCATTATACTTTTTTTTTTCCCCAAGAAAACATTCGATAAGCTCAAGTATATCTGCACATCATCTTCCCAGCCATCAGGAAAAAGTTAAAATCTCTCATAATGAACATCCATCAACAACTAGATTTTCTCTAAAGCTACTGCTGCTGCTCGTATATCTGCACATATGCCTCAGATAGTGCAACCATTTGAGGAAGAGTTTCAGAAACATGAAGATCCTGCATTTCGTACCTGGAAAACATATAAAAAATTTTTTCACTCCTGATAGTTATTAATTATGTTGAAAATCTCAACAAAATGATTAGTAACAGGATTACCATAGCTCTTCTGACTTCCTCTGGACAAAAACTCTGTAAAACCCCTCCTTGGGCTTTCCATCATGAACAATATTGGCAATCAGATCATACTTAGAGCGCAATCTCTCATTTTCTTTAGGCATTGGTAAAGGAATATAATCCTTCAGTTCCAAGTTCTTCACCGGAAAGTTGACTGCAAATTAAGATTAAGCAAAAAGTTGTCAACAAAAGTCAAGTTCCTCAATTGTTATTATTAGTATTATTATTTATTTTTACTGTCCCTAGATCCCACAATGCAAATCTCAAATAAAGCTCACCTAAGGTGGGATTCTTCTCAATAAAAAAGTTGTTCCTTTTAAACCGCTGCATGTGGAGTATTAAATAACGTGGCAATCTGGTAACTCGATATTTCTTCCGGGCTGGATGTGGACGCACAACTTCAGTTACTGTCTCGCCATCAAATTTCTTCAATATGTTGAACAGAGGAACCTAAAATAAGGGAGAACCAGTAAAATGAATTGCCTCATCCTATTAGAGGGGAAGGAAAAGCAAATGCAGAACAAGTGAAAGGTCAAAACACAGTGCTAAAAAATGGGCATAAAGATTTAATAAAAAGAAACTAGAAACTCCTTCCTAAGTAGAACTTTTCCAAAATTCATTTCTAGAGACTACTTATGGCCACTTTATTATAATAAACTCCTAAATCTAAGTGCAAATAATGTTGATTGAAGTACAATGACACCCTTACAAATTGTTACCCAAGAAAACAGAGCCTTGCCATGTCCAAAACAGAATAGGCCGACCATGTTATGGCCTTAAGAGCCTTCTTGTTAAAACAAGGTCACTTGCTTGACATGTTGCCATTGCGTTAATAGCAAATTAGAATTACTATTCATACGAATTGAATGGAAATATAACAAAAATAAAAAGCTCAATTTGACCCCCTAAACCTTTGGCCAATGTCCAATTAAGACCATCATTAACTTTTGGGGCAAGACTAGAACACAACTTTTATTTTGCATTCAATCTAACATTATTTTTTTTACAAAAATATAAAGAGAAATTTTCATATTTTTTAAAAAATTAACATTGTTCTAAATTTTAAAATAATAAATTTTCTCACCAAATATCTTAATCAACACAAAAAAATTGAAAGAAAACCATGAAGCCTATTGTAAAAAACAAAATCCACACGATTATATCAAATTCAAAAATTAACTCAGTACACCCTTTTTTCTCCAGTAGCAGAAATATTAAATAATTGTTATGATTACAAAAACCATTTTTTCACATAAAGAGGATAAAGCATCTATCTTCGTAGATTGACCAACAGCAACAGCAGATCAAATAACAGGTCCAAATCCAATTTGAACATTCACACACAGTGAAGGACCAGACGTACTGCAGAACCATTTTTAATAGAGATGTTGGGTCAATTTGAGCACATTTGTTAGAAGTTCCCCAACCCCCCATCTCCCGTGGGGTAAAAAGAGGAAAAAATTAAGCACTAGGTGATGTCCTGATAATCTCACATCTAAGGAACACATTTTCAGCGAGAAAGTGAGGGCCTCAAGAACATGCATTTGTTTTAGGCTTACCAATCTGACGAACCAGAGACATTGAGCAGTGACAACCACAAAGTGGATAGTGCCACACAGTACAAATGAAGTGCAAACATGTTTCTTCTCTTATTATTCATTTTTTTATAACGTCTTGATTGATTGAAGGCCATCCACTTGATGGTTGAACTGGTTAACCGATGAAACAGTATATTTCAGTTTGAATTATTTCCAAGAAAACAAACTGATTTGTTTGATAAACTTAGCTACCACAGCAAGGGATATCATGCATGGACACAGAAGAGAACAGAAATCAAATATATATTTCAACCTAATATAGAATGTACCATGTACCTGAGGTATAATATTCTTTTCCATCACATCTTTAAACAGAGGCGGCGGTGGCAAATCTAGCCCAAGCATCATGAACGGCATTCTAGAAGTTTCTGTTACAACACCGTTGTGCTCATTCCCACCATCAGCAGTTCTTTGAATGCTGCTATAGTCATCACCATTTTCTTTCTTCTCTGCAATAGCATTGCTTGGAATCTCTTTCACAACCTCCAACTCTCCCTATCAAGCAAAGAATGATTTAGATGAGCACGACTGCAGTAAATAATAGACACAAATAACAGTGTAATTAAATAATTTTTGTAAAAAAATAAATAAATTTTACTAAGATGGAAAGAGATGAGAAACCTGAAAGCACTCATAGATTATGCTGTTATTTTTCTTTGAAGTTCTGAGATCCGCATGTAGTTTATTAAGAAGCCATGCCATGAACTCTACAGGATCAGACTGTTTTCCTATACGAAATTGTTTTTTGCTGGCTTTCATAATTGCCTGGAGAAATTCATGTGGGCTCACCTGCAAATACAAAACCATTTAGAAATATGGACTAGAGAGATGAAGTCCAATACTATTATTACAAATAACCAACCTGTCCTTTAAAGTTCCTGGCATGCCATATTTTCCGTGTGAGTTCTCCAAAACGATGAACAAGAGGAGATCTGCAATGCTGGTAGTTTTCCGGAATAAGGAAGAAATTCCTTAAGGGTGTAACTCTCATCAGAGACTGAATAGTGACGTTGACAAAATCAGTCTCTTTAATGTTATTCAGGCCCACCTGAAGATTTCCAAAATCAAGGAACAAAGAGTCACAACCTTCAACTGTGAAAAATGACATTCTACTATCCAAGATTGACATAGGCAATAATTCAGCAAACTTCATATACTGAAACAGAATTAATGTCTAAAGTAAAAAAAGATGCGAGTACCATTCCAGGAAGGTAATCCGACCCATCAAGTGCTCTCGACCATTGCCTGTTTTTGTCAAGTTGTTCAACTTGATCCCTAGTAAACCTGGACAAAGAAATACCCTAAATATCGTCAATAGAATACTTCAAAGCAAGGTTGTCAAACTCGCTTTTTTACCTAGAATCGGTGGGCAGGCCGTAAAATCAGATCATAAACTCATAAGATTTTACAAACCACCTAAAATCCATAATAAAGCTCCAAAGATACATTCATAACAAGTCAAGAACAAAAATTTTATATATATATAAAGATAAAATTGAAGCAATCAATTTATTAATAATTTAATAAATAGTTAACTCATGAATATTTAATTAAAAGGAAAAACTACACTTAGAAAGATTAAAATTGAAGCAGGCATGGGCATGCATAATCAATATTTAATTAACTAAATCAAAATATAATACAAAATCAGATTAAAAATAGAAAAAAGAAAATAATTTATTAAAGGCAGTTGAGTGCTGTAGTTGGCCAGCAAAACTAAAATTATTTTCTTTTGCAATTCATCCATCTAGACTTTAGCTTATAATAATGTGGTCTAGCCATGAACAAGAAAGTGAGAGATGGAAGACTTTAGTTCAATTTTTAATTTTTTTTTTCTTTAAATTTTGGCCTCAAAACTTGATTCAGAGCCCATTTTACTAATTAATAAGGTTTAGCCCAATATTTTATTCATCATTTTTGGCTTAAAAGTTCAGTCCACTAGTCTATTACAAGCAAGTTTTGAACACAGTGCGATTTTACCGAGTTCATCGATTCCACTGATTTTACCTAGTTTGACACGATTTTACCGCGATTTCACCAATTTTCCATTTTACTCACGATTTAGCGAGTTACAATCGTAAACTCTCGCATTTTTTATAACAATCCTTAAAAGCTCTTCAAAATAATAGGTAAAATTAAAATAAAAATTCTACCAACCGAATGTCAAGTATGTGATATAAAACATATTACTGAACCCAATGACCAATTTTACTAGTTACTATGAAATTCAAAAAGAATGTAAGACTAAAGACACACTGTGTCACAGAGAGGTAGAGCAGGACATTTTACCATTTCTTTATCACTGCCATGCTGTAATGTTCATAAGCAATAAAGAAAACTTACAAATACAACCAGTGACTAAAATATTCTTTCATCCTAACACAGTGATTATTATAATTAAGCTCCATTATCCAATTATCCTAACACATGGTGCATACCAAACACTAGAATAAGATTTATATTCCCTATTCCGTTCGTTACTCCCAACTAAACACGGCCTAAGTGTATTTATGTATGTAATCATATATTTTTATGGAAACACATTGGGGCATGCATAAACTAACTAATGGAAAACAAATTGTAATTACTGATCAAATAATAAACAATTCAAAATTTACTGCAATTTATTTTTACATAATGTATTCAGGCAATGGTCATGAATTTCCATCCTAAAATGGCTTGTAAAAATAACTGACAATAGACAGGGAGTGGCATTGCCTTCTTTTGGACATTAATATACAATTGATTTAATATAAAATTTATGGGTCTGAACTTTAAGGAATAAGCACAACTGACATGTAAAATTATCAATGACCAGACTTCCAAGAATCAAGCACAACTAGAGTAGACACAAGACCCACCTCTTCTTTAAGTAACACAGCAAACATGTCCCAGGAAAAACAAGTGGTATATGTAAAATTAATGATTTAGCAAAATAAAACTACCCCCAATTAGGTTGTAGGTTTGACAAGACAATAGTTGAAAGAGAAAACTGTAGATCATAATTCAACCAAAAAGGGGTGAATCTTCTAGTGACAGAACATACAACCCTTCATATCACACAAAATCAGACTAGAATAAAGTTTTAAACATAAATCCTAATAGAATAAGGACTAACATGTACCTTCCACTAGAATGAATCCAAAATAGTAAATCCTATTAGAATAGCACTTGACTATTGTAAATACAGTTTAACTTAATTGAAATATGAAATTCCTAATTTGAAAAATTGCTCCAATAGACTGAAAAGTCATCTTTCTACAGCACTGTGAAAGTAATTTTCGAAAATTCTAAAATTCTAAGCTTTTGATCCTGCATCATTTCTATATATGTAATTCACAATATCAAAGCAACAATAGAATGAAATCAAGCATCAGTGACATTTTGAAATTGGAGAACTTTTGAAGAGGCCAACATAGAACACAAGAAAATCAAATATAAACTATACTTTAAACTATTTTTCTCCTTTTAGGGAATCTATTTTTCTTCCTTTTTTTATTTGGTTTGGGGGGATGCTCGCACTAGTCCTCACTTGGCAAAATCACTGTCAGCAAAAACTTATAATCCACGACAAAATGATACAAATATGTTGCAGCATCATATTCAAAGAGTTGACAAAGAAACACAGACAAACAGAGAGAAAATACCTCGGGTTCAGAACATGTCGTATATCATCTAGTGATGGGTCAATAATTTCATATCCATCAGGAAGGCAGTATACTTTTTCTGTCTGAAGATTGATGTAGACATGGTGTCCTGCTTCAAGGCTATGAGTGTATGCATGGGATTTTTTCCCTCTCCCTTGGTAATATTTCCCACAAACCAAACAGGCATATACATTCAGGTTCGACAAAGAGACAGAACAAAATTTCTCAAAATCAAAATCCAACACCTGCAAATTAAAGAAAAGAAAACAAATATTAAATAAGCCCAGAAAAAAAATTCTAGCAGCATTTGCCTAACATTGCAAGAACCAAAATGCACATATAATACAGATAAAACACGAAATTTACCTGGCGATTCACAGTATCAAGATAAGGGCAGTCTTCACGAGGCTCAATTGGGTTCCTCTGGTTCTCTTGATCAGGCCATTGTTCATCATCATCTTCGTCATCATCTAGACCATCGTAGCCATTCCCTGATACACTTTGTTTAGGTTCATCTGCTCCAACATAGTTACCACGTCCCTTCCTTTCATCCTCTTCCTCATCATCCACATCATTATAAGGCACAAGAGGGTTGTCAATGACCTGTGGAGATGGAGATACAGAAGGAGAATCTTGTTCAAGCACTCTCTGCCGCTTTAAGACACCCTCCTCACCATCTATATGATCATCTCCTCGTTTTGTTTTCATTTTGTTTACCCCTCAGAACTTGCTAGTTTTATGGAAAACTGAAACAAATATATAAAAACATCAGGTGGTAATAACAATAATAATATATCCAAATCAAAGAATGAATAGTAAATGTTAGGAGAAAAAGTGTAATTTTACCTTGCCCATACATTAAATCTAAGATGCCTTTGCAAAAAGTGAAGCAGCTGAACAGATTTCAACAACTGAAATTTACAGGTATTACAGTAGACAGAAGCAAGCAGAACACTACCCAGCAACTAAAAAATATCAGCCTATGAAATTTAAAATATACAAAACGTTAGCTTAGACACAGAAGAGAAGTTGAAGGTAAGTAGACAATCTCATAAGAGAGAAATTTACTATATTTCGCATTATGTCAAAGGTTTGATATACCAGATGTATTAGAGTATCTTTAATACTGATGAAATCAAATGAAGAAGAAATTGATAGAAACAAATAAAATTTGAAGATATACACAATCAGTTTCTATTGTTGATCCATAACCGGTGCTACTTCTAATACCAACACTAGATCAGAAAAATATTTCGACACAGATTAGGTGAATGCAAGTGCCGAGAGGCAATTTCTCTCATTAATTGTCATCAAAATATAAATAACTAAATAAGTTCAATCGAGAAACCAATTGATTTTTTTTTAAATCATTTGATATATTAGTAAATAAACAAATTGTAAGTGCCGGCAACTACCGATGGAGAATTTGATAACATATAAATTCAAGAAGTCAAAGAGTATAAACCTTTACTGATGTATTTAAGGTAACCAGCGGAGGCTCTTTCCAACGGTGATAGTAGGTGGCAATAGCTGTAGTGGCTGGCGGTTCTTAGAGCAAGACAGAGTGAAAGGAAAACGATTATGGCGGTTATGTAGAGGCAAAGGACTTGTTTTTATTATTAATGTTACCAAAGAAAAAAGGACTTACTATTATGATGATTCGGGTGATTATAATGGTCGAGACAAAGGAGAAGACAGGAAAACTTTCGAGAATGAGGGAAAGGACGGTGAGAGAACAGGTTTATATAGGCTTCAACGAAAGGTTGAGATTAAAGGATTTGCTTTATCTAATGGTTGATTTTTTTTCCCCCTATTTATTTGAAAACCAAATCTCTTTTGAAAAATAACTTGCTTTCGAGTTTTTCTGAAAAATATCCTAATATTGTAAATTAACTAAAAAAATATTTAAATTATAAAAAAAAATTATATTTTAAAACGTTATTAAACGCTTATTTATATATACCCCATTTACCAATTAAAATTCAAATAAATCAATGATCAAATTAGGGTTTTACCAGAAATTTTCCAGGAAAATAAACTCAATCAAAAACAAGGATTGGTGGCGCCACAGTTCGATAATTTTTTACGAGAAAGAAAGGGGTTAGTAATTGTTTTTATTACTTTTTTTTTATTAATATATAACTAATAGAGCACAAAGAAGGAAATCAGTGAGCTGAGAACAAATCAAAATCGATAAAAAAAATTTGTGAAAAATTGATAATGGGTAGTACTAAGAGCACCCAAATTAGGATAACAGTGAGAAGCAAATAAGCGATTAAGAATTGGAATAAGCTTAGTCGAAAATGTTTAGAAAGTACCTTTTATTGCCGGAGATTATCGGCGTTGACGAAGCAGATCGAGTCCTGTCTCTATGGCTGTTGTTGTTAATCTGTGTATCCTTTACAAGGTGTTAAGGAACCGGCATCCCGATGAAGCTCGAGTCTGAGAGGGAAGCTACCAGAGAGAGAAGAGGAGCTGAGATTATTTGATAAAGAAACGGTGCGTTTAACCAGTGGATCAAGTAAACGGTGCGTATCAAGTGAATTTAATTGGGTTAAATTAGACCTAATGCATAAAACTATCCGAATTGTTATATGGAAAATTATTTATTTATTTCTTAGTTTTAATGAAATTATTTAAATAGAATCTACATTTTAGTTCAATATCTAGAGCCTTTTCACGGTTATATCCCTTAATTTAAATAGTCCGTTTGTCCAATTTGCAAGATACTTTCCATTAAATCACAAGAAAAAGACAGAGATGACAGAAATTTTGCAAAACGACATAAAATGCCCTCTCAAATTTGGCTCTTCTAACCATGCTTAAGGCTCGAGAACTATCGACTCTTATCCTTCTCTTGATCTCAACAGTAATTATATATATGCTGGAATCTAATCGACTAATGACGGAGAGCTTATCGGATCAGGACAACTCAGATTCAAAAGCAAAGATCTTTCATGTGGTTCCAGTTTGATGAATTCGACTCGCAATAACAATGCACCGTCGATGGTCACACTGAATTAGATATTTGGTTATCAAGGAGCATCCTCTTCCTCTCTTGCTCCTGGTTTGAGAATGAAAACTCATTTTCTCCACTGATTTCTTTTAATAATAATCGAGAAAATACAATTTTTTTGCCATTTGGGTCTCAGCAAAAGACTAATAATACAAGTCTTACTATGAATGTCGGAGAAAATAATTGCAATAACATTGCTTTCAACTTTAATGAGCATTATGTTGGACTAGGATTTGTGAGTTAAAAAAATAAATAATTAATAGATTAAGAATTAAAATTAGTTAATCGGTGTCAATAGATTGTGCATAAAAGATGTTTGATAAAATTCCTATATGAGTTCAATGGGATGTGCCTATAAATGGGTATGCTTGCTTCAATTTGGAAAATGAGGCTTTAAGTGTTTTTTTTTTCACCTTTCGTTCTTAACTTGACAAGAAATCCAGAAATCCTTCTGTTATCAACTCCTAATCGATTGAGGAATCGTCATGACTTTGCCGGACTGTTTCTGTCTTCATCGGCGACTAAAAACTTTTCACAGTAGCTTCTTAGATTGATCGGCAAAGTCTGTCACTGAAAGATGGAGAGAGTGCTTAGAAGAGATTCAAATAAGGGCATTTAAATATTTTTTACATTTAATAACAAAACATACTCTATAAATTGGACGAGGAAATATTTAGATTCACGGATGTAAATAGGGATGGCGGATGGCAGCGATTTGGATTCGGGCACTCGCAGAAAATAAACTACCCGATTCCAAATCTGTTTTATCATTTTAACTACTCGAATCCGTCCCCAACAACACCCAAATTCATTTAGAATTAACAGCATACTACCAGAACTCTACATAAACATAATTCTTGAATAAGAACAACTAAATCCATATAGAAAATATTAAAAAGCATCTCAATAAAAAAAAAATTACTGAATTAAAAAGTACAGAACAAACTTACAATAACAACAGAAGAAATTTTACATAAACATTGAACTCCGCATTTCAAGAACCAAGATTGAAAGGATTAACAATCATTGTCATCTTCTTCCGCACAACAAACATACATTCAGACTCCGCCCATGAACAAAAATCTGAAAAATAAATGAGGACGAGAACTCCATTATCGAAGTCAGAAAAATTTTCAGCCCTATATAAGATCACAAAATACAAAGCAGCAGAAAATCAAACTTTATTAACAAACCATTCTCAGTGTATGATAATTATATGCAAATAATCTCATTCTCGGTATCTCTACACAACCTTAATCATCATTAACAAATCAAACTTTAAATTAACAAACCAAACATGTTAGATTTCACTCATATAGCCATGAATCGGCTTATATTCACCATCATTTTGCCTTCTAATATATATATTTTCAACAAATAAAACATGAACAAAATCCACAAACGAAAAAATAAAACAATAAACATGTATCTCTCGGTTGAACCCATAAGTTAATTCAACAATTTCTTCTCTTTCTCTGTTTTATATGTATTTATGTACAAACAAAAAAGAAAAAAGGAAAAGGGAAGAAGCAAAACAAAAAAAAAAAAAAATGAGAACGAAATAAATAAAGAACGAACCTGGCCCTTGTACGTAGCTCGACTGCTGCAGAGGCGACAATCAAGGACGAAAGCGACGGTAGGTATAAAGAAAGACTGTGGCTGTAGAAGGAGAGAACGAGAACGGCGCAGGCAGAGGGAGGGAGACGAGAAACGCTAGAGTTAGCTAAGATTTGAGATCTTTGTTTGTTTTGTTAAAAAGCAACCCTAAGCAAAACGAGGTAATTTTGTTTGTGGGTTGATTTAAACCTCCAGCACCAAAACTACGTAGTTTTTAATGACAAAATAGTTATTTTTGAAATCTCAATATTTAATAATGATGGCTATAATGGAGTTTATAATATGTATGAAATCTCTTCCTTGGCTTTAGCTATTTTACTACTTGTTGATCCCCCACTATGCTAATAAATTTTCCTCAAATGCATAAAAGTTAACTATATTTATTTATTTTCTCCATTTCAATTAAGACAAAATAATTTTATTAATTAGTTTGTTGCCTTGAATTTTTGCTATCTCTATCATAATAAAAGCTCAAGTAGCATAACTAAACAGAGGTCAATAAATTTAAATCTAAGTAGTCATCCATCAGTTCAACAAAAGTGACCTAAGCGATCATCCTCCAATTTGCAAATAATGGCCTAAGCGACCATCCCTTGGTTCTCCAAAAGAGACTTAAGCGATCATTTTCCAATTCACCAAAATAACTTAAGTAATTATATTTCGTTCAGTCTATAGTTTAGACATCTCCAGTTTGTCAAAGCGACCTAAGCAGTCCTATTTTGTTATGGATTCATTGAGTGCATAGTTCAGACATCTCTAGTTTGCCAAAATGATCTGAGCACTCCTATTTCATTAAATCCATAATTTGGACATCTCTAGCTCATCAAAGTGATTTAAGCAGTCCAATTCATTACGTCCATTAATTCGGATATATCCAATTCTCCACTTTGGATTTAAGCGGCTTATAAATAGTCCATTAATTCGGACATAAGCAACTCTCTAATTCAAACTCAAGCAGTCCTCAACAAATTCGGATTTTAATAGTTCAGCAATTTAAGATTAAATAGATTATATTTTAGTCATTTATCAATTCAAATTTAAACATTTATTGGACATAAATGACCAACACTTTTTGGGGAACTATTGATACCATACAATAATAAAATACATGAAAAACAATATATAAATATTAAAGAATACTATATTCCTAAATAAACTTTACCTAACAGATAACGCAGGATTTTCACAATTTTTATCTTAGTAGAATTTATCTCAAGTCCAATATATATACCCCAAATCTACTTTGAAGAAGGGACAATTCTTAAATACTTGAAAGTTAACAATTCGTAAAACTAATCTAAGATGTTGCATGTGAATAGTTTGTCAGATTAATGTAAGATGCTGCAAGTGAAGTGATTTATTCTTGCTATAGACTATTATATCACCAAAAAATACCAAAACAAACTTCCTTAAAAACTAAAATAGAGTTCATTAATGACTGAATGTGGATGGGGCATTGATCAAGGTAAATGGCGTGACCAAGATTTCATAATGCCTTCCATGTGTCTTTTGTAGTTTAAGCAGTGTCGTTTGGATGACATGTCCCAAGTATTCTACTTTACTTTCACCAAATTTGCATTTACTCAATTTAGCCAGAAGCTAGTTTCTTCATAGTTTGTAAGACTAATCTAAGATGTTGCAAGTGGAGTGACTTACACTTGTTATACACCAGTATATCATTAAATATATATATATATATCAAAACAAATTTCCTTCAGAAAAATTTTAAAGTAAAGTTCATCAAAAGTTAAAACGTGGCTGAGGCATCGGTTAAGCCAAATGTCTTGACCGAGAATTCGTAATTTTAGCAGTGTTATCTGAATGCATTCGAACCTGTCAATATCCATGTCTCAAAATTAATTTTAGAAAAGACTACTGCAGGCTCCGATTCTTCTATTAATTTCCTTATCAAACGAATAGGCAATTTATCTTTGATAATGGTGTTATTGAAAGCTCTACAATCAATACACATCCTTCATGTATGGTCTTGTTTCTTCACCCAAATAATTAGGCTTGCATATGGGCTGATGTTGTTTCTAATAACCCTATTATTTGATATGTTTTCAATCATATTTTTCAAGGGCGCCTGTTGTTCGAAGGCAATATCTGTTAGGGCTGCACATGAGCTGTTATAATCCGATCTAAACTGAGTGATCTAATTCAATCTAATCCGGCGGATTTGAAGATATAATGGGTTGAGTTGGAAGAGTTATTTTTATAATTCACTAATTAGTTGGGTCACGGATATTAGATAAACCCGCAGACCCGACCTATAAATAAATTAAGTATTATTTAGTTAATTTGATTTTATTTGCCATTTTGAATATAAATACTAAATTATTTACATATTTAGTGGATATTACCTTTACTACTGGAGTATATTGTACTTTAAAACATATTATATAATTATGTTACTAAGTAGTTTTAATTTTACCAATTATCCTTTTTACTAGAAAATTTAATTTTTCATTATTGTTTATGATTACGATGATGATGATAATAATGATCATGTCAAGAAATTTAATTTTAATATTGTCATTGGAATAGTTTGAGAAAATTATTGCATAATTAAGTATTTAAGTATATTTAATTTTTTAAATAATCCTCTTAAAGAGTGGTATTTTATTTTAAAATATTTTTATTATTATAATTTATTTGACTCCTGGGTTTATGTTGAACTCGTACCAACCCAATCCGTTTATAATCCACAGGTTTTTACATTTAATAGTTTGAGTTATGTTGAAAAAAATCATTGACTTGTACAAACGGATCAGCCACTTTAAATCAATAAATCCAACTCATATGCAGTCTTAGTCTCTGTAAGGTCTAATGTTAATTGGCTGAGAGCTCGATTTGAGAAGTAGTCTGTGGTCATGTTGTCTTTTAAGGGGTAGCCTTTTAGGTCCTTGAGATATATGTCTTCAAACTCTTAGGGTTTAATTTGGTATTTAAATAGATGAAATTAAATGAGTAATTATAAGACGGATTTGAATAATAGAAATAAGTTTTTTAAATGAATTCAGATAATAAAAATAAGTTTTTAAATGATTTAGGTATGTTATTAATAATTAGATTTAAATTCGAGCAGTGCATTGTAAGCGAATTATCTAATCCATTATAGATCATGATACCTACATGTCAAATGTCATTTTAGGTTGAAATAATAGTAACTCGCATAGTTCGAGGCATTGGTGGAACTAAGCAGGGGCCAGGGGCGGCTCCGCGCTCTCCAGGCAAAAGTTTTTTTTTTTTTTTTTTTCAAAATTACTATCAAAGTTGTGAAAAATTTAAATTTCATCTTTTAAAACAATGATTTTTTTTTTTTTTTGGAAAAAATTAGTTGGTCCCGAAACTTTAATTAGATAGACACTTTGTATCTCTATTTCCAAAAGCTTCGAGGTTCATAACTTGTTATTGAGTTAATCCTTCCGTCCAAAACAACTGCTTTTAACTGTCAATTGACTGAAAGATTAATCTCTACAGTCATAATTTAGGAACATCAGGATTAGTTTTCAAAAATGAAAGTCCATTTGAATTATAATTCAAAAACCAATTTCTACTTTTTTTTTTAACTTTTGCTCCCTAACTTTCAAAAAATTTTTTGGCCCACCTGACTTTCATTTCTAGTTTTGACTGGTGAGGTAAAACTGTAAATTGGGCCGATCAAATTAACAGTAGCTTAAGAAGGGTCATACAAATATTAGTGTCAGAAAGGTCAATTTAAGATAACTTGCAATTTCTGACAAAGTTGAAGATATCCAAAGGTAATTAAATTCCACATTCCTTGTGCATAATTACATAACGGTATGGTCAATGTTCTAACACACAAAAATCATATATAAGAAAGATCTAAAGATCCATCATCAGTACTAACATAGAAACAAACAAAGTACAGAAGCTGAGATTACCAAATCAAAAAAGGAATGGTAATTATATTGCAAAAAGGGATATTTGTACAAATGACAGATTGTTTGGGTTATAAAGCACAACAAAACTGCAGCTGAAACTTCTCCAGCTACAATGCTTTTCGATATTCACCTTGAATTAGTGTTAGTAATTATTTTTCCTATTGCTTTTCAACTTTCTTCCTTTTCCCTTTCATTTACATGGTCAGACCTATATTTCTCACAATTACAATACCTACAAATGTACAACTTTTGCACCCCTAGAGCCCTCTCCGAATGCCAATAGACACAAATCATCCAAATCTGAGGGAGCCTCCAGATTTTACACTGTTCGATAAGATCAGTCCTCACGTCTAGCCAGTTGCATTCACACAGAAATCCAAGTTCATAATTGCATCAATCTGGTGACATACTTACAGTCCATCCTGACAGCTGAGAACCACAACCTGGCAGCCTGCCAATACCAATAACTCCGAATCAATCCAAATAGCTAACATATGCCCACATGAAACCATGATCATCATAGGTATCAATGCCAGTGGAATCTAACCAGGAAACTAGGATCAAATGAAAACTTTAACATTTATACTGAAGAATATAAAATATTCCATAATTTTTGCAGCATCAAAGTAAACCATATAACACATTTCCCTTCAATAAAAAGAGAAAAAGGGTCCAAACACTAATTCAATTCCTGTTAAACACTGGCTTTCGCACTGAAATATTAAGGTGATATTTGAGTGATTAATCTAGAATTCTAGATACTCAGTTTAAGGTCATATAACAAAGAAAGAACTGAATGAGGTGTAATTATACATGCATGTATAACTGAAACTTAAAGAAATATTATTAGAGAATGATAAGTAAAGAGGGAGATTTATGTCTATTAAAAAGAGAAAGAGAAAGAGGGGGAGAGAGAGAGAGAGATCTGAAAATATCACCTTCCCATTTGGTACAATGATTCGTGTTGTGGCTGATTAAAACCTGTCTTTATGTGGTGCATGATCCATGATCCCAAGCCCCTCGAAATCTTGCAGATATGCCCTCAGCCCAAAGGACAATAATTAAAAAAAAAAAGCCATTACTGAATATTATAGAGCTTCCAAGGTAATTGATGCTTTGGTGAAAACAGACAGAACAAATGGTGCTTCCTCTCCAGGGTGTATAGTTGTTGGCACAATTGTGTAACCTTTTGGATCAGGATCTAGAACCATTTCACACGAAATCTCTCGAGAATTTACATAATCTGTCCCACCAACTGATTCATGTAGGTAAATATTGTAAGAAGCACGGCGACCACGAGTCTTAAGTATTCTCATCCCAATGTAGAACATCATCGAATCATGACTAGACTGATAATTTCTGAAACCAGCTGCTGTTCTAGAGAAACTCACCCCCTAAACAAAGAAAGTTAGTGATCTAAATCTACGAACTCCATTAGAAAAAAAAAAAAAAAAACAACCGTAGTAAGGCAAAATAGTACTCCTGAGATCCAGAACTCAAGTATACCTGAGTTAAGGTAATAAAAACATGAATTGGTAATGATGCATCTGAACCAGTACCCCTCAATCGAAACTGTGGATTTTGATTCCAAGAAGCATAATCTTGGCATCCACCAGCACTATAGCCTCGCCATTGGCCATGCACAGAATACCGCATCTCTGGGGGGTAGACACGACATACATATATTGATCGGAAGTGGATCTGAAAGTCTTGCCAAGACATCCAGAAGATGCCATCTTTTGACTGTTGAGAAGAGGATATCAGGTTCATAATGAAGAAACCTCATCTTCAGAGAAGGAAAAGAACGAAAGAAATTAGAATAATGTAGAGGCACAGTTAGAACCTGCGGAACATGCTTCAATTTGTGCTTCATTCTATCAGTCCATTCAGGTGACGAATCGGACCAAGGACCATTCCACTCAACTTCATTAGCCCATGGATTGCGAATTTGAACAAGCTTATGTCCATCTACCTCTCTAACCTGAACAGTATTATTCATGAGTTCAGTTCCATCAAGTTTCTTTAGCTAGTATATGAAGGTATTGTCAGGTAAAAAATGCACTCTACCTGCAGTATAGAGTAAGCATGGCCTTGCACAATGCCGCTTGAAGAGATATGCACATCAGAGCCTGATGGACTACCAGCTCCAAGTAGGAAGCCCTCTTGTTTAAAGCGCAGCAACTGAGACCATAGCCTACCACTGGCAAGATCAATCTGGGCTTGTGCACTCCTCATGTCAATCTCCTCACCTGCACCTCCAGTAAGGTCCACAAGAGCATCTTGGACAAGCCCGCCTTCCAATGCCTCATAAGAGCCATGCAATTTGGCATATGCTTTTTCCAATATAGACACCCAGAGTTCATTACCTTTCCTGCTGGTAGCGAATGCAGGTTTACCTGGTGATTCACATGGGATCCAATCATCTACAACAACTGGAACCCATTCACCCTACAAAGAGACCAGAAAAAAGATTGGAACTATGAACGCCAAAATCTTTGAAACCGGAAAGGCATGGAATTGCAAGCGATGTAAAATTACCAATAACAAGACCACAAAACCATATTAATATAGTATCAATATGTGGGCTAGCTATCATTTCAATTTTCATTTTTTTTTTTCCTGATACACAAATTCTTATTGAACTATACAAAGGGAATGCCAACCATTTTTGAAAAAAAGGAGGCTCATATACGTGAAAAGGAGCAAACATTCTTTTATTCACAAAAAGCTATGCAGGAGAACAAAGTCTAATGTTTATAACCATCTGTCTCTACAATGGCAAGAACCCATTGTTTTTCTTCTACAATTTTAACAGCTGCTCACAACTTTGTCCAAATTAATAGTGGAGTCATAACTTTTCTTTTTATAAATGGTGCTTGGAAGTACAATTGGGTTAACGGTGAAAGTGAAAAGATGAGAAACTTTAATACTTAAAGACGCAAGGCGCACTAAAATGCAAAGGACTGCCAGAGTCTAGACACTAGCCTCTGGGCAAAGGCACTCACTTTAGCAGTGAGGTGCAAAAAAAAAAAAAAAAAAAAAAAAAAAAAAAAAAAAAAAAAAAAAAAAAAAAAAAAAAAAAAAAAAAAAAAAAAAAAATT